>CM056589.1:1823523-1856023 GCA_029721435.1 Gymnothorax reevesii | reverse complement strand
GACATTCACCATGACCCTCACCATGACCCTTGCCATGACCCTCACCATGACCCTCACCATGACTCTCACCATGACGTTCACCATGACCCTCGCCATGACCCTCACCATGACCCTCACCATGACTCTCTCCATGACCCTCGCCATGACCCTCACCATGACCCTCACCATGACCCTGGCCATGACCCTCACCATTACCCTCACCATGACCCTCACCATGACGTTCACCATGACCCTCACCATGATCCTCACCATGACCCTCGCCATGACCCTCACCATGACGTTCACCATGACCCTCACCATGACTCTCTCCATGACCCTCGCCATGACCCTCACCATGACCCTCACCATGACTCTCACCATGACGTTCACCATGACCCTCGCCATGACCCTTACCATGACCCTCACCATGACTCTCTCTATGACCCTCACCATGACCCTCACCATTACCCTCACCATGACCCTCACCATGACGTTCACCGTGACGTTCACCATGACTCTCTCCATGACCCTCGCCATGACCCTCGCCATTACCCTCACTATGACCCTCGCCATGACCCTCACAGGTGTAAGCAGGTAAGATAGAAGGATGTACCAGGTCAAGATCTAATCAAACAAATTATCTGCAATTACAGATAAAAGATATGACCAAAAGTGTGCCCTGCTACAGACTGAGGAAGGAATATTTATTTCACTAGCTTCTGCTTTATCTGTTGGTCAGTTATGGATGAATAAAAATGAAAACATTTCCAAAGTTTAGTGTTTTCATTGTGCTCTACAATGCCTTATTTTCGAACTGTTTTAATGAGACATTAATCATCTTCCTCTTCTCTCTGTAATATCAGCAGTGTGCTGTGATTAGGACACTGTTTTCATGTAATAATTGAGAGAAATCGATGCTGAAATAAGACAATAAGCTGTTCTACCATGAGGCTATGTCAACTGTACCACAACACGATTACACAATAAATTTTGTCTTTTATTTTTCGATTAACCCTAGAACACTATCGCCGGGTGATTTTCACCCGAGCAAACGTGTTTTTGTGATTTTCATTATGTTACGTTTGTCTGAGTGTTATGGGTCCCTGGGCAGCTTCAGCATTGTCTTTGACATCTTTGAAGGCATGGGTGTTTTGTTTACCTCAGGGTACTTTTTTCATTTTGTTAGACATGGCACAGTTGGAAATAAAAGACCACTACTCTAATTTGTCATGTATTGTCATATTTTGATGACAAGTACTTTTTATTGGGTATTTTACTATATCGGGAAAAATCACCCGGCGTTAGTGATGGTGTTACTAATTTTAGCAATAGTGTTCTAGGGTTAATGAGTTTGGTTTTGCTGGTAACGCATTCTCATATACAGTACAAGATAGAGTAAGGAAGGGAAAGTTGGGAGCAGCTGTCATGCTGTCATATTCTACAGCTCCTGCCTAACTTAACAATAACTATCGCAGCTGCTTTCTCAGTGAGATTCCGCTAACATACTCCACATGTACTCCTTCCATGGGCTAATGGCACATGCACTGCTAAACTGCCTCTGGCAGCAGTGGTTCACTCTGACTCAACTATTCTGTCAAGCCTAGTGCCGTTGCATAATGAATTCATGGTCAGTGGTTGACAGCGAGGTCAGAGACAAGGCCTTTGAGAACACAGTCAACCCTGCCCATCTATCCATACACACACACAGCTACAGCTCAACCGTTTGTAGCACACACACCCGCGCAGTGTGCAGTGACTACACAGAGTAGGTATCGGTACAGTCAGGCTTATTTCCACTGCATAACTGCAGTGAGCCTCTCAGGACTACAATCACAAACATTGTTATAATGAGGGAAGCTTCCAAATGCTGTCGTCATGGTGATCTCTACCAAAGAAATCAGTAGAACACTGACAGGGAGTTGTTATGCTTCCTAGAATATTTATTATTAAAGCAAACAAAGTTCCGGAACAGTGAATAATTTTCAATCAATTAATTATAAATAAATGAATGGATGAATAAATAAATAAATAAATAAATACACCGACTCTTGAAAGGGTTCATGCGGTGGATCCGTGAGGCCAGTTTGGGCTGCAGCACTAGAATGTAAGAAACATCAAAATCCGTGACTCGCATCACTTTTGGGATGGATATGAAGTAATATAATAGACATGAGGGAATAGGAATGGATATCAGGGAATTATATAGTGATATTTGGAACAGAAATGTGGGGACCAGGTGAGATCACTGAGATGAGGAAAGCGACAAGCAATGTTTCGCCATTCAACGTAAAATATAAAGAATTCCTTATTTTCACATCTGATGACACCAAAAACAAGGAACTACAGTATATATATATATATATTTCAATTATTGAACTGAAATATGAATAATTGGTTTATTGATTTACAAAATCATATTCAAGTAAATCCCATTAATCACATTTCAGATTTGGTCAGGCTTGCACAGGACACCCTGATGGCCCTGACTGTCCTGCAGCATTTAAATGACATTAAAGCCAGTCAAACAGAGTCACTAAATGACTTGGACTGGCAATAACAAAAAAAAAGATGAAAATAATAATAATACAATAATTTAGCTGGCACACGTCCAACTTCGCCTACAAGTCAGTCATCAAAAAAGCTTGCTGGAACAAAATTAAACTATAAAGATCCATTAGTTTCAGTAATTAAGCCACATTACACATAATAACCTTCTCTTTAATCCTCTGTAATTGACCTAAACATTAGGCTATCAAGGCAACCAAATTTGTCCTTGTCCCAGTGAAATTTTATGGGGGCTAACCAATAAAACCAAGCTAACATATTTTACTTTTGGTTATTTTGGATAATGCATTAATTAGAATTTAAGCGTTAACTTTCCCGTGTTACAGAGCATTGGAAAGGAGGACAGTGTGAACCTTTCCCCACGGAGGAGCTCGTGTCAGTCAGACGCACTGCCCACTGCTGCACATGCTGGACTGTTGCTCGCTGTTGAAGTAGGGCCAGAACAGGCCTGTTTGAGCTCAGTGTTGTCAGGCTCAGCTGTCCGTTATTTGTGGCATTATTTAACGCACCAGCGCCCGCGTGACATGAACACCAGCTCTGCCCAAGCTCAGAGGACGGAGAGAGTCAGGAGGGCAACGGCAGCTGAGCCCGAGGTCGGCACTGTTTGTCCAGCAGCAAGACTGACCGCAGCACCACCTCAGCTGCCAGCGGAGGGATAAATATTTGCATCTGTGAGCTATATTTGTCCAGAGTTTTCCGTTTACAGTAAATCCATATCAGAGGCCGAAAAACACATTTTCATAATGCGCCTTGACGTTAATTGTGTTCTCAGAGCGACACAGTGTGCCAAAATTACCATGATTCCTTTGACGTCAGCTGGCCATATTTGTATTTATTTTGGTCTAATCATGAAAGATTCTCGTATGGATTTTACATAACTGACTGTGACAGTGAGACACTCATGTACTACCTCTGATCCCAGGCAGTCTCCGCTCCTGCCAGGCCATTTTTGACCTCACTGTTGATGTTCGGAGAATGCAAAAGCGTTGGAACGATGGGATCACATGGTGACCCTCTGCTCTGGGAAAGTTGGCGGTTTAATCTAAACACCTGGCTGTAAGGGAAAACAACAGGCTACCTGGAAAGATGCTTAATTGTCAAACACCAGGCAAAATGAAAAATAAAGACGTTAAACTGAACAGCTTCCTCGGGATGACGGCGTGTGGTGGGTCGGTTCATGTCAGGACCCATGGGGTCCCTTTGGTCCCTGTTGGTAAATGGGGCTCGGTCAGTTAACACCTGTGCACTGACATGCAAATTACGCTGGTCACATTTCATGACCACATGTTATGTAATAACAGAAGAGTAGCACTTCAAAGTGTCCACACCCAGAAGAATATCAAGAGGCAGAATTACAGGAGGATGACGTTGAGTTTTTGCTCCGGATGGCAAAGGTCCTGGCGACATGAGGAAACACCAGGCTGAGGCACAACGGACAGCAAACGCAGAGATCACCTGACATCCATCAGTAACCTACGCAGGCTCTTCCTGATGAGAGTGATGGGTGGGGCTAGAGCTCGTCTCAGCATCCAATGCCCGTGAAGCAGGAACTCGCCCTGGACTGTTTACTGATGCACCACAGGAGTCAGACACCATTAAATCTCACGCTCATACCTCTGGGCACTTGCCCATACAGTCTCCAATTAGCCTGACATGTCTGTCTTTGGACTGCAGAGGGACACCGGAGAGCCCACCTGAAATGCACTCAAGCACAGACACCCGAGCTCCGCACTGAAAGCCCCGGGATAGATTTGAACCCAGGACCTCCCTGCAGCGAGACAGTCATCCCCTGGCTACCTCATCAATCTCCAGGCTCAGATGAAAACTGCCTCACTAAAGCTGAATTTGCTGAGGTAAGCCACCAAAGAGAGTTCTTACCTTCAACACAAAGCGCAGGGCCATGCAGGAAATACCTGAGATATAGAATTCCAGGCTGCACCACAAATGAAGGGACTGAACACGGGGCCAAGATAGAAAGTGTTATTGAAATACACAAAAGGCATGTCAAAGACACAAACTGCCCGGCTAAGTAACACTGTCTGGCAATAACACAAAATACCTGGCCAAGACAAAATTTGCTCGAGCCAAACACAAGCTCTACTAATCCTGGTGAAAATGGCCTTATCAGGAACCTGCCTCATTGTCTGAGAATTATCGCCACATCTGAAACCTGGAGTGTGAGTCACAGTGGGCCTCGGGCTACACAAATGCTGCTAGTCTTGGCAGAGCAACTTTTGTCAACACAAGAACGCAAATACAGTATGTTTCGAGTTCACACTCACTGCTTCATCGACTTTTCCATTGTCTCACAGCCAAAGTCCTGGGAAGGTGGACAAACGGCCGTAAAAACAGTCGTGCCGAAGCCGTCATGGACGCACCCCAATGACACACCTGGGACACAGGCGCACTCTGACAACACACCTGGGGACACGGGCGCACCCCGACAACGCACCCGGGACACAAGCGCACCCCGACGACACACCTGGGGACACGGGCGCACCTCGACGACACACCCGGGACACGGGCGCACCTTGACGACACACCCGGGACACAAGTGCACCCCGACGACACACCCGGGACACAGGCGCACCCCGACGACACACCCGGGACAGGGGCGCACCCCGACGACACACCCAGGACACGGGTGCACCCCGACGACACACCCGGGACACGGGCGCACCCCGACGACATACCCGGGACAGGGGCGCACCCCGACGACACACCCGGGACACGGGCGCACCCCGACGACACACCCAGGACACGGGCGCACCCCGACAACACACCTGGGACAGGGCGCACCCCGACGACACACCCGGGACACGGGCGCACCCCGACGACACACCCGGGACACGGGCGCACCCCAACGACACACCTGGGACACGGGGGCACCCCGACGACACACCCGGGACACGGGCGCACCCCGACGACACACCCGGGACACGGGCGCACCCCGACAACACACCTGGGACACGGGCGCACCCCAACGACACACCTGGGACACGGGCACACCCCGACAACACACCTGGGACAGGACGCACCCCGACGACACACCCGGGACACGGGCGCACCCCGACAACACATCTGGGACATGGGCACACCCCGACGACACACCCGGGACACGGGCGCACCGCGACGACACACCCAGGACACGGGCGCACCCCGACGACACACCCGGACACGGGCGCACCCCGATGACACACCCGGGACACAGGCGCACCCCGATGACACACCCGGGACACGGGCGCACCCCGACGACACACCCGTGACACAGGCGCACCCCGATGACACACCCGGGACTCGGGCGCACCCCGACGACACACCCGGGACACAGGTGCACCTCGTACAGATGGTCAGCGTGACGACACGCCCTGCCAGAAGGACACAGGTCACTGAAGGGGAAGGGGGACGGTCAAGAGAGGAGAGCGAATCGACATCTTGTATCGGCTTCTCTGTCGGATCACCCTTCCTGTACGCTGCTCCTGACACTAAGGTTAGTCATCAAGATAATACCCTCCTCTGCTCCCTCATCCTTTTTTTAAACTCCTCAGTGAGGCTCTTCAAATAATTAAAGTGCCTTTTTTACTCGTCGCTTGTCTTGCAGTCTGGCAGGTGACCCCTGGGAGGGGAATTTATTCACACTGACAGCGTTATGGCTGGCGTTTGTGTCGGGCCCAGGTACGTCTCTCTGTCCTTGCACGACCGCTTGGTATCATTCACCATAGCCGTGCTGCAGAGGACACGATGGCGAACTTGGTGGAGTTTCTAGCTCTTAACTCTGAGCCTCCAGAAAGTGGCTTTCTATGGTATGAAAGGCGCTTGGCCTCGTGTGGTTACTCAGTATTCAGGAGGTCCCTGAGGAAGCAATAATTAATGGCATTTAAATTCAAAATGGTACCTATGATTCATGGTAATTCGATGGATTAGCTACAGATCCCAGTAATCCAACCGTTTCTGACTCTACTGACATTCCTGGATCCAAGTCTTTGTTCTTCTTTTGCTTTTGCCCTGGTTACTTGTTAGCATTGCATTTCATTAATAGGCTGACTAACTGACTCAGATTTTCAGTCTGCATTATTGGTATTATTGATTACACTAAATAAAAATAGAAATCATTCTGCTGTATTTGAAATCATAGATGAACAAGTGCAATGCAGTCCAAAAAATGTTACCTTCAGTCTAATCAGGGCCTGTATTCACAACGCATCTTAGTGCTAAAAGTAGGTCCTAACTGCTGGATTTAGGAGAAACAGCTAAAAAAATGGGCATGTCAGTTTTAAATTTAGGACTCCTAATTATTTTCACTAAGTGTTATTCACAAAGGATTTTAGGCCTAAAAGTAGCTCCTTAGTCTGGGAGAGCTTGAAAGTAGTCAAGCGGACTCCTAACTCGCTAAAACCTACTCACAAAGAATCAGAAAATGGCTGCTGCTGTTGAAAGACGGAATGACTTGGAAATTCTGAATGATGCGCAGTTGTTGAAGAGATATCGGGTCGACCGGAAGGGATTTTATTTGTGCTTGACTTGGAGAGGAAGAGAATTACGTCTCCAATCATGAGAAACAACCCAATAAGCCCCGAAATAAAATGTTTGACTACACTTTGTTACTAGGCTACTGCAAAAAAAGAAACTTTGCAATGCAGACAATTTAGGGATTTCACAGTCATCTGTCAGTCACTCAGTTCAACAAACGATCAATGCACTCTGTGAACCCCATATCATCCAGCACTTTATCTGGTTTCCAACAGACATTCACCTACAATACAGAATCACACTTGAATTCTTGCACATCTCAGGTATGTCTGGTATCATCGGTGATATTGACGAGACCCATATTCAAATTAATTCACCGACCCAAGATGAAGAGGTATTTGTAAATAGAAAGAAAGTTCATTCCATCAACACCCAGATTGTATTTGATGCTGAATACAATATTTTGACATTGTTGTGAAATGGCCAGGATCCACACACAACTCGCATTTTAATGGAAAGCAGCTTATGCCAATTATTTGACAGGCATTATGTGCCTGCGGATGCCACTTGCTCGGGGACAGTGGATATCCCTGCTAACATTGACTCTTGACCCCTCACCTGAATCCAGAGCAGGACCACAACAACATTATAACAGGTCGGTCAGTGTTGCTGTAGCCCACTTTGGCAAAGCCCATTACATGTGAAAATGGCATCATACTTTACATTACAAATACCGAACAAAGAAAGAAACGCAAGCCAAAGACAGACCGGATAATAAGTAGACGCGCAATTATTATAGAAACTCAAATTTCTGCTATATAAATAATATAATAAAATTTGTTTAGTTCTTTTCCACGGTGCATGTTAGAGCGCAGGAGACGTCACGTGGTGTGGCGGAGCGCAGTGTTAGGCAGCCGAAGCGCCGGTCTCTTGTGCTGCATGGGGAGGTGCGTCTCAGCACAGAGAGAGCCTGCAAAGTAATGACACGTGCCATCCTTCACAATTTATGCCAACAAAGAAACACACCTCAACCGGATGATGATGGTGCTGCCGACTGCGTTGATGATTATGATGATGATGATGTCAAGGAGGATGACGATATTTGCAATGTTGCTGAACAAAGTGGACTGACAGTTTAGGGCAAACAAACTTGAACTACCCGACATTTAGATGATGGCTACATTTTCTTATTGGGTGGCCAATTATTGGGGCGAATGACGCGTTTCATCATTGCCTCGTTTTATGCTATTGGTCTTTTTACAACTCTCTCTTTCCTATGTATGTTTATTTGCCTAGAGCGTGATGTGTGGGGACTGCGCATAGTGCATTATCAAAAGTGCTCAACATGTTATTATTTTATGGGACAAACCAGCCGCTTGGACTATTTCCTCATTTTTTCCTCCGCGGGTTGTATGTGGGACATTTTTTATAATGGGCCACCCTGTCACCAAACAACCAATCACCGTGCTCATTGTCCCAAGACTCGTGCATGAGAATTGATGTCAGCCATAGCAACGGAGATTTACTCCCACCTCTCATGGAGCTACTCCTATTCTAGGAGTTAACAGTTTTCATAACTAAAACTTGCTCTCCGCGGCCTTGTGAATAATTTTTTAAGATTTTACTCCTACATAAATGTTTTAGTGCAACTTAGGAGTACTCCTAGCGGTTAGATAAGAAGCTTTGTGAACACGAGCCCTGATCTGCAATAATAGTGGTGAGAAATGGGAATTAAATTGATAAATATAGCAGCACTAAACCTCTGTGTTTTGCAAAAGAGTTCAGTAATGGTGCCATGTTTTCTCCAAATGGCAGACTGGTGTCCTCCAAGTGCTCTGGTCTCCTCCGACAGTCCAAAGACATGCATGCCAAGCCATGAGCAAACCCCAAACAAGAGTGTGTGCAGGCATGTCCCTGCAGGCATGCGTGTGTGTGTGTGTGAGCGTGTGTGTGTGTGTGAGTGTGTGTGTGTGTGTGTGTGTGTGTGTGTGTGTGTGTGTGTGTGTGTGTGTGCGCGCGCGCGCGCGTGTGCGTGTGTGTTTGTGCGCCCTGATGGATGAGCTGTCCTGCGGTGTGTCCCTGTCTCTCCCCATGAACAGCTGGGACAGGAGCTCCCCCCCCCACAGTGTCAGTGAAGAAGAAGTGGTGTCAGTCATGGATGAATCATCACTGTCACTGGTTGGGTTTTCCCAGCTTTTTGCAAATCTCTGAATCCTTCATACTGCACTTTTTCTTTCAACAAAGTACACATTTGAAAATGAGAATAAAACTGATTAATTCCAGATTAAATCCCCCAATTCTTAAATTCAGTTTCAGATTAAGATTAGAGTTATTCAATATATGGCAGCATGGTAGTATCATGATCATACTGTATTATCCTCCTTCGTTTGTTTGCACCCCGGATGTAGGATTTAAGGGGCCATATTTCTCACAAAGGGGCCAAGTATTTGTCCAACATTCATGATAAGGCGTGTATATATCTCACCAGTCCTTTTTCAAACACTTTAATTAAAAAAGTGTAGACAGTGCAACTCATATTCAATTTTACATTTGAGCATGTACTCAACTCCGACGGAAAAGCAATAATATTCAAAAACATTAAGCTGAAATCATTTCGTTTTATTAACAGACCACAACTATTTAATTAAAAATTAAGACTTGAAACCTTGAAATATCAAGGTGAGCTCTGGTAGAGGTGAGGTGCAAGAATTCAAGTATTCAGAATACTGAAATTATCCTTCACTGAGCAGTGTCCATATTTTTTACTAAACATATAGCCTATGATATTGTAAATCCTATGTATGTAATATCAAAATACTACAATTTCATGACTAAAAACAACATGAGATGACACATTGTGCAAATAGTCTAATCTTAAGTGAGACAGAGATCCAGATGTCAAGGCAATGCCTACATTCATACAAACTCTGCTGTGGTCAAGTAAGGTAGATCTGCACTTTGATTTCTACACTGTTCCTTTAATTTAAGATACATTCCTTTACTGTTTTCATTATTTTTATTCACAACAGTCACAAATACAGGTAAAAACTGACTGCACATTAACTAAAATGTGGTGGAGAAACTCACAATAGCACTTCATCACAATTACTACTCAATTGGCACAAACAAGTGTGTTATGAGTTTTAACATTTAAGTCACCAGCTAATTGCTAAAGTTGCGCTTCAAGCAGAAAATCTGCTAACATTTAGGGTCAATGTCAATTGGGATTTAACAGTGTGACCATTATTTATCTTCTGTGCCTTTCTATATTGATATCAGACATATTACAGTTACTGTTGCTGCTGTGCCTAGATGATAGCAGGGCTCAACTCTCATGCATTCGGCGTGAGATTTAATTCTTCATGTTCTCGTGCTGCAGTGAGCAATTATTCAATCAACGCAATGTGTGTGTTTCGCAATTGTTCAAATTGTTTAAAAAAATGAAACAATTTGAAACATTTTTATGCAATTCCATTGCTTCCAACCCCTAAGTGAAGAAAAGCCCGAGAAATCCAGAATCATAATTGATTTCTGAAATCCACCATAAAGGCCCATTTAGACTGGGGCAAAGCAAAAAAGTGGCATGGATATGTAGAATATTCGCTGCACGAAAATTCTACATGAAACCATGCACACTGGACTCGGTGCGAAATTCCGCGATCTTGCATTCCAATTTCGCACAACAGAAAAACAAATCCGCCGCGGATTATCCGCAGGATATTTAATCAAATTGGACCGTGAGAGCAGCAACAGTGACGATGAAATTTTTTGTATTTATCTGAACGATAACCTTGGCATCATGTCAACTTTTGCGTGATAGACGGTCATCTCCGTAGCCACTGAGCATTTTCATCATTGATGCCCGGAGCTGGTCTTTCAGCTCGTTCTTCGAGTAATCATCCCGCCTCTAGTTATAGAGGACAGGACGCTGGAGAACAATATTGATGACACGTTTGTCACCATACTATGCTATGTACTGAGCTTGTACCTAGTATATGTGACTTTGCAGTTTGAGGTTTGAATGCTGTAACGTGAATAAAAACAAAGCATTTCATTGGTTAGAAGTCTAGTTCCGCAGATGGATTTTTGCTTAAATCCGTGTGGATTTTTTTTCAGCAGCAAGGAACTTCCGCCTTGGTGTGCAAGATTACATGAAAAACCATGAAATAAGCTTCTATAAATATCCGCGCAAATAATCCGCATGGAAATTTGCGCTTTGTGTGAATGGGCCTGGAGACTGACCCTTTCTTTTCATACTGAATTGCTACCAAACATTAAAGTTAATGTTAACACAAAAATGCTAATTACAAAGAAGTAACATATTGTACACTGATTAGCATTTATTAGCAAAAGCTAATGCTAACTAATAGCTTACCGCTGCTTCTTAATTTAATGTTTGTTAGACTTGAGCTGAGTGACAGCAGCAATTAATGACAACCATGGGAATTAGCAACTCAAAACGTTGATTGCCATCGAGCGGTTCCCCATGTCCTCTCTACTTCCTTTCTACCCCGTGTCCGGCTGTCGTCAGGGAGGAAGACTTGGTTAAGTGGGGGGGGACACGGTTCATTTAGTTCATGTTGCACTCAATCGCGCATCTTCCAGTCTCTGCGTGCTTTGGGACGGGGGAGGGGCTCACGGCAGCACCCGCTGCTCACTGAGGACAGTAACTGCAGAACGACACGTGTTTTCACATCAGTCGCCAAAACACCAAAAAAAGTCTCCAATATCACAAAAAAAAGTAGCTGACAATTACTGACTCAAATAGCAATAAGAGGCACTCATACATGACCATTTGTGCACATACACAAACACACACACTCAAGTGTACAGGCTATATCACTTTCACATACACATGAACATGCACATACTGCACAAGCACATACACACACACACGCAAATGTATGTATGTACGCTGCGAGCACAATCCATACACACACATACACACACGCACAAGCACACACACACACACTGGCTTCACCGGACAGCACTTATCACCTATGTGTTAATTTCTCCCTCATAACAAGTCAATAAACAACTCATTAATTCCAACATTAATCAATACAGGCCATCCCATCTGTGCACCAGGGTATAGTCTCATCACGATCATGACAGATGTCTGAAATACATCAAGAAAAGAGTTTTCACACATGGCGATGCCTGGTCATTAGATGTGCATAAAATGGAAAAAAATAATCAGAAAGACAGCACCATATCTTTTTCATCACTCTCTGTGCACCCAAAACGTCCCGTCTCAGAATGACTCACTGCGATGGTGGCAGGCTGTGACTGGCCCGAGGATTAACCTGGCATATTTCTACAGGAATAGTGTGCTGCTCGGTTCTGTTATGTCCTAATGAGCCCCGAGCTTTATGTCCTTTCATTATAAAGAGCCTGAAGGTGTGAGGTGCGCGCCACAGCTCGGCGTGGGCGTGGGCATGCCACTCTCAGGGTCAAAAGGTACTGCTGCTCCATTTCCATCTATTATTTTCCTTCTTTCTTTTTGTTTGAAGTGATTTTGCTCTTTAAAATATCCATGGTTTCTGGAGGAATCACACACCCGGATCTCAAACCCTCTCAGGGCCTGGCCTCCAGGCTTCCATCCACACCCTGATCTCAAACCCTCTCAGGGCCTGGCCTCCAGGCTTCCATCCACACCCTGATCTCAAACCCTCTCAGGGCCTGGCCTCCGAGCTTCTATTCACACTCTTATCTCAAACCCTCTCAGGGCCTGGCCTCCAGGCTTCTATTCACACCCTGATCTCAAACTATCTCAGGGCCTGGCCTCCAGGCTTCTATTCACACCCTGATCTTAAACCCCCTCAAGGCCTGGCCTCCAGGCCTCTTTTCACACCCTGTTCTCAAACCCTCTCAGGGCCTGGCCTCCAGGCTTCCATCCACACCCTGATCTCAAACCCTCTCAGGGCCTGGCCTCCAGGCTTCTATTCACACCCTGATCTTAAACCCTCTCAGGGCCTGGCCTCCAGGCTTCTATTCACACCCTGATCTCAAACCCTCTCAGGGCCTGGCCTCCAGGCTTCCATCCACACCCTGATCTCAAACCCTCTCAGGGCCTGGCCTCCAGGCTTCTATTCACACCCTGATCTCAAACCCTCTCAGGGCCTGGCATCCAGGCTTCTATTCCCACCCTGATCTCAAACCCTCTCAGGGCCTGGTCTCCAGGCTTCCATCCACACCCTGATCTCAAACCCTCTCAGGGCCTGGCATCCAGGCTTCTATTCACACCCTGATCTAAAACCCCCTCAGGGCCTGGCCTCCAGGCTTCTATTCCCACCCTGATCTCAAACCCTCTCAGGGCCTGGTCTCCAGGCTTCCATCCACACCCTGATCTCAAACCCTCTCAGGGCCTGGCATCCAGGCTTCTATTCACACCCTGATCTTAAACCCTCTCAGGGCCTGGCCTCCAAGCTTCTATTCACACCCTGATCTCAAACCCTCTCAGGGCCTGGCATCCAGGCTTCTTTTCACACCCTGATCTCAAACCCCCTCAGGGCCTGGCCTCCAAGCTTCTATTCACACCCTGATCTCAAACCCTCTCAGGGCCTGGCCTCCAGGCTTCTATTCACACCCTGATCTCAAACTATCTCAGGGCCTGGCCTCCAGGCTTCTATTCACACCCTGATCTTAAACCCCCTCAAGGCCTGGCCTCCAGGCCTCTTTTCACACCCTGTTCTCAAACCCTCTCAGGGCCTGGCCTCCAGGCTTCTATTCACACCCTGATCTCAAACTATCTCAGGGCCTGGCCTCCGAGCTTCTATTCACACCCTGATCTCAAATCTTCTCAGGGCCTGGCCTCCAGGCTTCTATTCACACCCTGATCTCAAACTATCTCAGGGCCTGGCCTCCAGGCCTCCTTTCACACCCTGTTCTCAAACCCTCTCAGGGCCTGGCCTCCAGGCCTCTTTTCACACCCTGTTCTCAAACCCTCTCAGGGCCTGGCCTCCAGGCTTCCATCCACACCCTGATCTCAAACCCTCTCAGGGCCTGGCCTCCAGGCTTCTATTCACACCCTGATCTTAAACCCTCTCAGGGCCTGGCCTCCAGGCTTCTATTCACACCCTGATCTCAAACCCTCTCAGGGCCTGGCCTCCAGGCTTCCATCCACACCCTGATCTCAAACCCTCTCAGGGCCTGGCCTCCAAGCTTCTATTCACACCCTGATCTCAAACCCTCTCAGGGCCTGGCCTCCAAGCTTCTATTCACACCCTGATCTCAAACCCTCTCAGGGCCTGGCATCCAGGCTTCTTTTCACACCCTGATCTCAAACCCCCTCAGGGCCTGGCCTCCAAGCTTCTATTCACACCCTGATCTCAAACCCTCTCAGGGCCTGGCCTCCAGGCTTCTATTCATACCCTGATCTCAAACCCTCTCAGGGTCTGGCCTCCAGGCTTCCATCCACACCCTGATCAGGCAGCTAGACTAAATTTGCCCATCGCACTGGACCCGTCAAAGGCATAGTCTCAGATTTTGTAGTCGGCGATACGTTAGCAGAAGCAGATACGATGAATGATAGAATAAGGGCTTCCAATAGTGAAAGCATAGCGTGACTCGAAAATTGCGATGACGTACATTTCAATGCTTAGCGTGGGTTTTGTCAAAACAGTTGTTTTAGCTGGATAAATATCAGTTTGCATGCCTTGGGATTCTTCATACACTACAGAGGACAGTTAATTTTTCCCCCCCAAGAAAAACATTGGAATCACAGATTCATAATATTTGCTATCAGGATTAAAGATATGTTGATTATGCCATTAGTTTTTTTTTTCTTTCTGGCTAGTGATAGGCTGTTATGCTCGTAGCATTATTATCCCAGAGCAGCCATTTACAATGAGTGGAATGTATGCTAAGGGTTGCTATTGTTCATTCCTACAAACATTACAGCTAATGTTAGCAAAGGATATTTCTCAAGTGACAATCTCTATTACAGTTGATATGATGACCATCCTATTTTATGCCATCAAAAGATGGAAATTCAACAGCAAGATGCTGCGTCCTCGGTGCAGTGTGAGATGTTTCACTTCTTTCATCACATTTAAATGACTTCTAAAGCCTTTCAGATCACATTCCTAGTTATATTGTACACTTGCTCATCAACATATGAGGAAACGAATACAACGTTGTACAAAGAAGTACAAAACAAATAGGAAATAAGGTTCCAGAATAATGCAATAAGTAATTCAAACACTGTATTTTGGCTGCAGGAAAAAAGTATTACTAAAATAGGAATATACAATACAGGCATGTGGCTCACGAGACTTCACAAAGATTAAGTGCAAAGCTCAGTATTAAATAGCCCAACATTACCACAGAGTGGAAATAAACAACACCAGTATACAATTTTTGTGAGGCTGAGAATGTGGTCCAGGTCTTAATAGATTGGTGAGTTTGAAGGATGGAGGCGTGGCCGACCACTTATATCAATATTTGTCCTGTCCAGATTGTTACATGTACTCAAGTAGGCCTGCAATAACCAATGATACCATGACACCCAACCATCAATCAATCTGCAACTTAATGTAGCACATAGCTAAGATAAATTAGCTTCCAAGCAACATCATGGTATGGTGGTGTGTCTTTGGGCGTAAGTCACCTAAAACTTGTTTCCGTTTCTTCAAAGTAGTGTGGCTATGGGCCAGCTGGCTTTACACTCCATCTGCAGTGAGTAGGTTAAGTCCTTCTACCCACTGCACACTTTCGTACTCTTTTATAATAATGGCCACCAGGTGTCAACCGCAAGTCGACGACGACTGAGGACCAATCAGCGCGGAACTTACAAATGTGTCGCCAGCAGCAGACGGAATAGCGGAAGCAAAATGTAAACGGTAAACAATCCCCGATGATCATGACAGAAAATACTCCCAAAAAAAGGATATACCGTTGTGCCGAAGGGCTTTCATGCTTCTTTGTGGTATGTCAGTGCGATATAAGATTAGGAAATACGTTCGCGTTCGGTGTGAAAGCGACTCTAGGATGTTAAATAACGTAACATTGGCATGCTAGCCAAAATATTATAGTTATCGATGTCTCTAGCAAAACAGCTCGCTCGCGATTATTCAATTGTGAGCGAACTGTAGCCTTTAAGCTCGCTAGCTAGTTGGCCATGTAGCTAAATACAATGGCGCGCTAATTATGACACAGCTTGGCATCACTTTGGCTTGCTAGCTATCCTATTATTAGCGAGGTAGCCAACTAGCTTGCTAGAGAGTAAGGCTCAACCCGTAGCCTTATTTCACCGGTGTAATCATGACCCAAATTGAGCCCTGTTTAAATTAGAATAAATAGACTGTCACTTCACGGCCTGAACTGAATTTTAAGATGATACTTATAGATCTATACAATTATTATAACAGATTTACAAACCTGTTCCCAGACTCAGTCTCCAACACCCGGTCCAAGTTGTCACTGTCAGCATGTAGATCGATCGCCGTGATGCCGATGCTCCTCAAATGAGCAACCTGGGTGCTAATTAATGTCACCAATGGAGACACAACTTACACGGCTGGATCTGCAGCTTGGCCCGAGGGTGACAAAAGTGACAGGCCTGACTCACGAGCGGTTGAAATCGCCAAAGTCAGGCCTTCGAAACACATGGATTTGCCGCTGCCAGTCGGCATACAGACGAGAACATCTTTCCCCAACAGCACAGACTTTATAGCTTCCATCTGGTAGGTTCTTAAACTGTCGGTATGCTATATACCGCACAGTTTTTTCCTCGACATTTTTCATCAAACCTTCCATGACGTCGCTTGTCGTGGAGGAAGCCATAATGTTTGATCACGCGGGTCGCCCGAAGCCAATGACAAAAGATGTCATAGATTCTGAATTTTAAGGCAAGATTAGTGCGCTGATTGGATGGTTGTGATCATGTGACCTAGTGGCCATTATTATGAAATAGTACGAAAGCGTGCTGTGGGTAGAAGGACTTAACCTACCCACTGCAGATGGAGTGTAGCTAGCTTATATTTATTCACTTTGAGGCAAATTTTATCTTTGATAGCTTCAAATTCACTAGGCGTCTTACTTCAGACTGCTTTAACACTGATATGGCGCTCAAAATGGGCTCAGTCTCTCTTTCGCTAGAGGACACAGCTAACCTGTCAAGCTTTAACCTGCTTTGAGAGTGAGCTCCTTACACCAGCACCGAGAGTGAGGTCATTTAGCCTGCTTTAAGAGGGAGTTCCTTCTGAATGAGTTCCTTTAACCTGCTTCCAGAGTGAGTTCTTAAGCCTGCTTCCAAAGTGAGCTCCTTCAGCCTGCTTCCCGAGTGCGCTCCTTTAGCCTGCTTCGAAAGTGAGCTCCTTTAGCTATATTCCAGAGTGAGTTCCTTTCGCCTGCTTCGAGAGTGAGTACCTTTAGCCTGTTTTGAGAGTGAGTTCCTTTAGCCTGCTTCAAGGGTGAGTTCCTTTTCGCCGTCTTTGAGAGTGACTTCCTTTCGCATGCTTCAAGAGTGGGTTCCTTTAGCCTGCTTTGAGGGTGAGTTCCTTTAACGTGCTTCCAGATGAGTTCCTTCAGCCTGCTTCCGGAGTGAGCTCCTTTAGCGTGCTTTAAGGGAAAGTTCCTTTGGCCTGCACCCAGAGGAGTTCCTTTAGCATGCTTCAAGAGTGAGTCACTTTAACCTACATCCAGAGCAAATTCCTTTCACCTGCTTCGAGAGTTAGTCTCTTTAGCCTGCTTCAGGAGTGAGTTCCTTTAGCCTGCTTCGAGAGTGAGTCCCTTTAGCCTGCTTCGAGAGTGAGTCCCTTTAGCCTGCTTTGAGATTGAGTCCCTTAAGCCTGCTTCCAGAGTGAGTTCCTTTCGCCTGCTTCGAGAGTGAGTCCCTTTAGCCTGCCTCCAGAGTGAATTCCTTTTGCCTGCTTTGAGAGTGAGTCCCTTTTGCCTGTTTCAAGAGTAAATTCCTTTCACCTGCTTCAAGAGTGAGTCCCTCTAGCCTGCTTCAAGAGTGAGTCCCTATTGCTTGCTTCGAGAATGAGTCCCTTTACCCTGCTTCGAGCGTGAGTCCGTTTAGCCTGCTTCCAGAGTGAGTTCCTTTAGCCTGCTTCCAGAATGAGTTCATTTATCCTTCTTCCAGAGTGAGTTCCTGTAGCCAGCTCTGAAAGTCAGTTCTTTTAGCCTGCTTCGAGATTGAGTCCCTTTAGCCTGATTCCAGAGTGATTTCCTGTACTCTGCTTTGGGAGTGAGTTCCTTTCGCTTGCTTCCACTGTGACTTCCTTTAGCCTGCTTCCAGAGTTAGTATCTTTTGCCTGCTTCAAGAGTGAGTCCCTTTAGCCTGCTTTAAAAGAGTCCGTTTAGCCTGTTTCCAGAGAGAAATCCTTTGGCCAGCTTCCAGAGTGAGTTCCTTTCGTCTGCTTCAAGATGGAGTTCCCTTTGCCTGCTTCCAGAGTGAGTCCCTTTAGCCAGCTTCCAGAGTGAATACCTATTGCCTACTTTGAGAATGAGTCCCTTTGCCTGCTTCCAGAGTGAGTCCCTTTAGCCAGCTTCAAGAGTGAATACCTACTGCCTACTTTGAGAATGAGTCCCTGTAGCCTGCTTTCAGAGTGAGTCCCTTTAGCCAGCTTCAAGAGTGAATACCTATTGCCTACTTTGAGAATGAGTCCCTGTAGCCTGCTTCCAGAGTGAGTCCCTTTAGCCAGCTTCAAGAGTGAATACCTATTGCCTACTTTGAGAATGAGTCCCTGTAGCCTGCTTCCAGAGTGAGTCCCTTTAGCCAACTTCCAGAGTGAGTTCCTTTCGTCTGCTTCAAGATGGAGTTCCCTTTGCCTGCTTCCAGAGTGAGTCCCTTTAGCCAGCTTCCAGAGTGAATACCTATTGCCTACTTTGAGAATGAGTCCCTTTGCCTGCTTCCAGAGTGAGTCCCTTTAGCCAGCTTCCAGAGTGAGTTCCTTCCTCTTGCTTCCAGAGTGAGTCCCTATAGCCTGCTTCAAGAGTGAATACCTATTGCCTGCTTCGAGAGTGAGTCCCTTTAGCCTGCTTGGACAGTTCCTTTCTCCTGCCTCGAGAGTCAGCTCCTTTAGCCTGCTTTGAGAGTGAGTTAATTCAACCTGCTTCGAGAGTAATTCCCTTTGGCCTGCTTCCAGAGTGGGTTCCTTTCGCCTGCTTCGAGAGCGAGTCCCTTTCGCCGTCTTCGACAGTGAGTTCCTCTCTTCTGCTTTGAGAATGAGCTCCTTTATCCTGCTCTGTGAGTGAGTTCCTCTCACCTGCTTCGAGAGTGAGTCCCCATTGCCTGCTTTGAGAGTGAGTCCCTTTAGCCTGCTTCGAGAGTGAGTCCCTTTAGCCTGCTTTGAGATTGAGTCCCTTAAGCCTGCTTCCAGAGTGAGTTCCTTTCGCCTGCTTCGAGAGTGAGTCCCTTTAGCCTGCCTCCAGAGTGAGTTCCTTTTGCCTGCTTTGAGAGTGAGTCCCTTTTGCCTGTTTCAAGAGTAAATTCCTTTCACCTGCTTCAAGAGTGAGTCCCTCTAGCCTGCTTCAAGAGTGAGTCCCTATTGCTTGCTTCGAGAATGAGTCCCTTTACCCTGCTTCGAGCGTGAGTCCGTTTAGCCTGCTTCCAGAGTGAGTTCCTTTAGCCTGCTTCCAGAATGAGTTCATTTATCCTTCTTCCAGAGTGAGTTCCTGTAGCCAGCTCTGAAAGTCAGTTCTTTTAGCCTGCTTCGAGATTGAGTCCCTTTAGCCTGATTCCAGAGTGATTTCCTGTACTCTGCTTTGGGAGTGAGTTCCTTTCGCTTGCTTCCACTGTGACTTCCTTTAGCCTGCTTCCAGAGTTAGTATCTTTTGCCTGCTTCAAGAGTGAGTCCCTTTAGCCTGCTTTAAAAGAGTCCGTTTAGCCTGTTTCCAGAGAGAAATCCTTTGGCCAGCTTCCAGAGTGAGTTCCTTTCGTCTGCTTCAAGATGGAGTTCCCTTTGCCTGCTTCCAGAGTGAGTCCCTTTAGCCAGCTTCCAGAGTGAATACCTATTGCCTACTTTGAGAATGAGTCCCTTTGCCTGCTTCCAGAGTGAGTCCCTTTAGCCAGCTTCAAGAGTGAATACCTACTGCCTACTTTGAGAATGAGTCCCTGTAGCCTGCTTTCAGAGTGAGTCCCTTTAGCCAGCTTCAAGAGCGAATACCTATTGCCTACTTTGAGAATGAGTCCCTGTAGCCTGCTTCCAGAGTGAGTCCCTTTAGCCAGCTTCAAGAGTGAATACCTATTGCCTACTTTGAGAATGAGTCCCTGTAGCCTGCTTCCAGAGTGAGTCCCTTTAGCCAACTTCCAGAGTGAGTTCCTTTCGTCTGCTTCAAGATGGAGTTCCCTTTGCCTGCTTCCAGATTGAGTCCCTTTAGCCAGCTTCCAGAGTGAATACCTATTGCCTACTTTGAGAATGAGTCCCTTTGCCTGCTTCCAGAGTGAGTCCCTTTAGCCAGCTTCCAGAGTGAGTTCCTTCCTCTTGCTTCCAGAGTGAGTCCCTATAGCCTGCTTCAAGAGTGAATACCTATTGCCTGCTTCGAGAGTGAGTCCCTTTAGCCTGCTTGGACAGTTCCTTTCTCCTGCCTCGAGAGTCAGCTCCTTTAGCCTGCTTTGAGAGTGAGTTAATTCAACCTGCTTCCAGAGTGAGTTCCTTTCGTCTGCTTCAAGATGGAGTTCCCTTTCGCCTGCTTCGAGAGCGAGTCCCTTTCGCCTTCTTCGACAGTGAGTTCCTCTCTCCTGCTTTGAGAATGAGCTCCTTTATCCTGCTCTGTGAGTGAGTTCCTCTCACCTGCTTCGAGAGTGAGTCCCCATTGCCTGCTGTGAGATTGAGTCCCTTTAGCCTGCTTCGAGAACGAGTCCCTTTAGCCAGCTTCCAGAGTGAGTTCCTTTCGTCTGCTTCAAGATGGAGTTCCCTTTTGCCTGCTTTGAGAGTGAGTCCCTTTAGCCTGCCTTAAGAGTGACTTCCTTTATCCTAACCTATAAATGATGTTGGCATTCTAAAGTTTAAGCTGTTTCTGTGGTTTTGTGTTTACATTCACTTTCATTCCTCATGCTGTTATTTTCCGCCCACTTTTCATCGCTCAAATGAAATTCGTACGAACATTATGTTCCCCCTTCCTATCCTTCTTCAGTCAGAAAAACATCACAAAACTGAGGCTCGATTCTTTCTACAACCCTTTCAGCTGGATTATTGCCCATTAGACTCTGACTTTTTTCACTTAAGTTTTCCCTTAAAATGTTTAAACATCAAAAAGAACAATGTCACAAACATATTCTGTATCTCCCGGTTGTAATGCCTCATTAATAAAATAACATGCTTTATTTTTGCGGAAGATGGTGAGTTCGCTAAGTTGGCCGACCATAAAAATGCGCTGTTCAGTCAGTAAATACAAATATTCAAAACTGCAGCGCGCTTCTCCATTTAAATATGTTTAGGGCCATTGCTGCATTATTTGCCCTCATTGGCCACCGTAGCTAGAGGTCTTGAATTTTAAACTTCTTCTGCAAAAATAAACAGGGCTCTTAGCTTAGTGGCTACATTGGACATTTAGGCTAAAAATATTATTAAAATGCATCTTTTACGAGTCAAATTTGAATGTAGGGGTTTATGGACACTGGGATTACACCAGACGAGCAGTATGGAGGCATTTTGTGGTTTTTAAATGTTGTTTATTACACTTGAAAAAGGGGTCTCCAATGACTTCAATTGATTTGAATTTGTCCTCAGTGCTGTTTTACTTTGTAACTCCAAAAGTATTTTCAGGAAGAAAGACAGTCATGGACCCTTCGATTAGCCTTGGGGTGAGTAGATGAGCGAGTTTTCATTTTTGGGTGAACTTTTCCTTTAAGACGCTTGCCTGGTACACTGGGTTTGGTGGTTAAATTTGTCGGGCTCATGTTGATGTCCATTAACCCCACACAGGCGCAGGTCAGATTCACCCTGCTCGGAAACATAAGGAAACATTAAGAAAAGCTGCTATATCACCAATAGTGCCGAGGTCAGATTTCACCAACACTGATATTTGGGACCTTAAATATTTTTAATGATCTGTGCATTGCATTCATCTGAAATTAACTTGTTTTTCTCCCCAAAACCACTGATGGTAGGATTTCGAAATGCCATCGACAACAAGATTGAATAAATGCCAGTCTGCAGCAGCTAAAATGTTAATTAAATTTACACTCCACATTTCTTTTGACATAAAACCTTAGAGAAAAATTGATGCTCAAGTCTACATACTTTTGTTCCTTTGTAATGATTTCTCGATAAAATGTGACCAAAAGACTATTTTTGTATAATTGTTGTTCTTGCTGTTTGAACTCTTGCACTCCAGGTCAAGTCAGGGCACTGTTGCTAGGAAGTCTGTCACCAAGCCAAACAGCCAACCCATGAATTTTTGAAAAAGATGCCAGGTTCAGCCCTTGGTATTTGAAATCGAAGCCTTCAAGCGAAAAGTTATTTCCACCAAAAAAAGCAAAAAATCTAGTAATCTACAAAACTGGAAATACCAATTATGTATATACCAATTCATATTATGTTATGAAGTATGATCTGATCTACCAGAGAGAATTTGATAAAAGCATTATTTTATTTATTTTTTTAATTGCACAAATAGCAAATTGAATCAACATGTTCTATATCCTAAATTGACAGCATTTATGAGGAAAAGTTATGCATGAATAAGTGCAAATGGTATTTACAATATTTTCGCAAATACCATTTGAACAAGAGAGCTTTAGAAAATATCTTTGCCCAACACCCCTAGGAAAGCACTATCTGTACTATCCACATAATTACACCCTATCTCTAAAGGTCGAATGCTGTTTGAATTCAAGCTCTCAAAGGCCAATCTGTTGGATATATGATTATTCCACACGTCCCTGTCCAGCGGAAGTGGTTGTGCTCAATTTCTATCAAATTCTGAAGCAAAGATATTCAAATGTGAGCTTATATCTCTGAATACTGTTTTACATGCAGACTGAAGGGTGGACCCCTTAAGGAAATGATTCAGAATCTACTTCCTGCCACTTAAAAAAGCTGGAAAGGATATTCTCACCATAGATGACTGATTATTTAAGTAAGTAAAATCAAACAGTAGAGGAACTAAACTCAAATTGGTGAGTAGCCATTGATGGTGCTATACGCCCTCAAGTGTCCTTAGACTGTTTGACTGATAGATTACACTGCATCTGCAACGAAGTAAATCTTCAAATCAATCGAGAAACAGTTAGGGTATCCCCCTGTCATGCTATAACTTGATTATGTCAGGATATGCAATAGACGTATCACCTTGAACAAGTTATCCAAGTATTCAGCAGGAGCTTCACGGTAAAGCATAGAAACCTGACGTCCTTGAGTGGTATTTAAAGTTCATCATATTAGAATGTTCTTCTCAAACAAATTTGATTGCTATGTCTAATGAAATCTTGGTTTTATATCATAAAATAACCACTCTGTGTAGCGTCCTGGTGCCCAAAGGTGCCAAAGCGCTGAAATCCAAATCCTACTATTCTGTGGGAGTCAGCTGAGGATTTTGGTGAAGTTGTATCTCAAGGGTATGAGTGGAAAAATGGGAGTGTCTCTCGCTCCCTGAATGGACAGTGTGGTATGTTTTTAGCCAGAGCATTTTTAGCGAGAGTGATTGACAAGTTTAATTTTCTTTACTTAGTCAGTTCACATGAGGCAGCAACTTGTCTGTGTTTTCTGAACATATTTTTTAAAACTATTGGCAAGTTTTGGACACACGTTATCTCCAAATATGCAAATAAGCAGCCTGTTTCTGAAATTACTCAAGCAGCTGGTCAATAGCAGGTTCTTGGAGACGTTCCTGCCATTGTACTTGGGATTGTAAGTGATCAATGCATAAATTACAGTGCTTGAGTCACATTGACTATATTAAGGACCAAAAAATCAGATCTACTGAATGCCCTGCTCTCAGTGTCTGGTGTAGTGCAGTTATTGGCACTTTCTACCCCCTGAGTATGCTTTATGAAGTGCATAAAACTCTTTCTGGTACATACAGTGGTTTATTATTGGGCAAAAATATCAAAATCAATTTGTGGAATAGAGAGCTACACTTCGGAGTCCTAAAACTCAGAAGCATGCTAGCATTTTTCAGCCATGGGTCCCCTCACTGGATTTTCAATGTGCTATTTATTTATTTCTTTATTTATTTTCTGGGCTTTATATTTGGTTTTTCTGCTGAATATATGGGCCATGCTTAACTAGCTTACAAGAGTTTCACGCTGTGATCTCCAAGTTAAATCGCAATGGCTTCCTATCGCAACTGTAAATTTTGAAGTTGTTTCATGGTTTTTAAAACGAATGTTCTTTACAAGTAGCTGTTTGTGAGCTACAGCTGCAGTGCAGCGTGTGAGCAGGCTAATGATAAACTCAAGCGCTGGCCAGCGGAATTTCTCCTTTATTGCTGTTCCGTTATCGCAGTGGTAGCTGCCTGTTTTTAATGCATATGGCAGCTTTGTACTTCACTCTTGAAATATTGAGGAATGCGATTTAAATGGAAGAGCAAACCACAGATCTTTTAAAACCATGGCATATGAAGCCAATTTGCCGACAAAAATACAGCCCCAATTCCGAAATAATTGGCACAAAGTGTAAATTGTGAATAAAATCAAAATGTAACGACTTTCAAATCAGACCAGCCAGTATTTTATTCACAATAGAACAGAGATAATATAGCAAATGTTGAAAGTGAGAAATTTCTGTGGATAAAAATGTAAAATGTCTCCGTTTCAACATTTGAAATGTTATCCATGTTCTATTGTAAATAACATATTGGCTCATGTGATCTGAAAATCATTGCATTTTGATTTTATTCACACTTTTGTGATGGTGCGTTCAGGAACCACGCGCAAGAGAGGGAAATCCAAAAAAGTATGCCTTTAATGAGTTCCGGGTCAAAGCCAAAAAACACAAGAATTGCCAAGCCACAAAATGAAATCCAAAAACAAAGTCGATTAGACAGGCAGGGGTCAGAAGCAGAAAATCAGCGGAGCAACGGTATATAGACGGTAGGCCAACAGTCTTATTCAGTGAACAAAGCAGTGGGTCATACACAGGGCATCCAAACACAGAAAACGTGGTCATACAAAAAATAGGTCAAAATCCAAGAAGACAATAATGATACAAAAAGGGCAAAGGCAAGAATCTCGGTCGGGCGAAACAGTCAAAGGAAAACAATACTCAATGGCAAACGAATGGCTCTGCACAAAGAAATATTGATCAACGTTCTGACACAGTCACAGCAGCAGTGAGGACTCATGCTGTGGAGGGAGCAGCTGAGCTGCATTTGACTCATTACAAAGGGAGAATCACAGGAGGGAAACCCGAACCACGAAAATGGGCGAAAGCCAAGACACGGACGGGAATCACACAGACAGCCTATGACATTTAAACAGCTCCGGTCAAGGAGTTCTAAGTGCACAGATAATGAGTGCAGGAAAGTAATTAAGCACGTGTGAGAGATTCTCGCAGAAACGCAGGGGGAGACAGGTACAGCTGAGCAAGAGGTGGAGACTAGAACAGGGCGATTGCTGAGAGGGAATTAATATAAATTAGTAGCGGTGCAACTTTACATATTTAACTAGAGTGCTCGTTAGTAAGTTAGTAACATATAAACATGGATTAGTTGTGTTAGTAGACTATGAAACAAAATACAAATGTCAGTCTTGTTAGTAATCAGAACAGTAAGGCGAAGGAAGTAAACGAGAATTTAAGGAATATATTAAACACCAGAATTTATTTAAATCACCCAAAACAAGTGCGCACACAGACCAGGAAGATGGCCTGAACCAACTAGATCACAGGACAGGGGAGGCAAGTGCAATGGAACTGAAAAATGGACTGAACTAAAAACCTGAGTATTACAATAACCAAAAGGAATAAATAAAAGACAAAATCATAAACCATGCACTTGAACATGAACATGACAAAACCCATAACCATAACAAATTTACACTTTGTCCCAACTATTTTGGAATTGGGGTTGTACAGCATCACTGTAACTCTTAATTCACCACTGAGCTTGAGACGGCATCACTGTAACTCTATTCAACTCTGAGCTCACTGAAAAACCTGAGCATCATTTCTGCACTCTTCTTCTCCTGTCAAAGAGGCTAGTGTCGGAAAAAATGTAATGAGGAAATAAATAACAGACACTGGCTTGAGTTAGCATTTGAATGGCTAACCACAGCTTTCATACGTCGGCTATCCAGCCAAATATCATATTCAAATAACTTTTTTTTAATATTGCGCAAAGCTGTGAAAACACATTTGCATAAATTGCTGTGATTAATCATGCAAAAGCAAATATGTGTGATTTGGCCTGTTTACAATGCATGTCATGCAAAAGTTGTGGCTCAGAGGTTATGAGAAGGGCAAGGCCATATTATCATTCACCAGAAAACAAAACACATTGCTGTGAAAATTGAATCAACACTTGGACCTTGTTGACATAACTTAAGTCACGATTAAATAAGGCTCATCAGCCCAACATGCCTCATCCTTTCCACAGCACTAAATTAACAACAGCAATAGCGACAACTTTATTGGTAAAGCAATGCTGAAGGACAGCAGAAGGTGCTTTACCACATTAACCCTTAGAGCACTGAATTATCTTGTGCCTTTGAAAACCTTTGAAATCATGTGGCTCCCTAGCAGGAGCTCTTTTAAACAAGCCACCACATGTTAGGTTTTCAACAGCTTTGAATTTGCTACCTTACATCATTGAGCAACACTATTAGAATTAGTGCTCTAAGGGTTAAAACAACAACTTTGAACTGAAATATGTGGTGTAAAAATGGTCCTGTGCACATGAGCTCAGCACGGTCGATCCCCCCCAACATGTTCTTTAGCACAATGCCCCCTTTAACGCGTGTTCCAATCATCAGAGCAATAGGGACAGCGAGCCCGACCGACCCGTGTGAGTCATCGCCACTACCATCTCCTGTGTCGATAGATGACCATTTCAAATATCTGTTCTTATTTCAAAACATTTATTGTTGCTGTTATTCATGGTCCTCATCCAAGTAGAAAACAATAAGTGAAGCAAAATGTTTTTCCTTCAAATTTTTTCCTAAACTTAATCATCCATGAAACGAATGTTTCCCAAACCTCTCCTGAAGGCCCATCTGTCCTGCATGGTTTATACTTCTCCCAGCTCCAGCACAGGTGATTCAATCAATCAGTTTTAGGGGGGGATTAACGAGCTGATCATGTGACTTACCTGTGCTGGAGCAGGGAGATCTAATTCATGCAGGACAGGTGGGCCACCAGGAGAGGTTTGGAGGAAACTGCATTAAGCAGAGGGGGTGAAGTGCAGGGTTCTCATCACTAAGGTCATGTGATGTGTTTTGGAGATGCATCAGTACCGATACGGATATCGAATATTGGGCCGATAGCACAAGATAATTTATATAAAATTTTTTTACATTTATTTCAGCGCTCTAAGGGTTAATAAGCGAAGAATACAGCTGAGTGAGTAAACACTGGTATCAAATTGAAGCACTGACTACTAAAATCCCACAAGTCAAGTCAAGTGTGACTTATGGGGTTTTAGTAATAGGTGCTTCAATTGGTACTCGGTATTGACCGATACCCAAAGCTCAGGTGCTAGTATCGTTACTGTTATCGGGACTGAAAACTCAGATTGGTGAATCCCAAACGTTTTTCTGTGCAAGCAAATTTCACTCATTAGTTCTCCCTTCTGGCCGAACGCTTGTGTAAATGAGCAAATCCAGGCGGATTGAGCAAACTACTGGGAGGAGCTTTACTTTCTGAATGGGGATTTTCCAGCCCTGCGTTCCCTGCTCCCCGAGGCTTGCCTGCCGCCCGTGACAGATCTGTCTCTGTGCTCTCAATTACACGGGCCGCGTCCGAACAAGCTGTGTGTGACAGCTCCTCCATCCAGGCAGGATCATGAGGGCCGCATCCTGCGCCCAGTGCAGCCGAGTACTGTTTGCTCCAGGTCCAAATCGCCACAGTGGTCCAGTCGTCGGACTGCCAATTTTTAAATCCAAAATTTCCAACCAGTGAAGTCCCCACTGCTTTCTGCTTCTCTCTTTTTGACCGTATGTTGATAGAGCATTTAACAGGAAAAAAGATCTTCAGCAAGAAAAAAGCAAATAAAAAAGTATCGCCTGAGCAGAATGAATAGCAGGAAACACGGTCAGTATTTGTGTGTTTAAAAAGCATTCAGAGTTTACAGCTGTATTAAAATTTACGCCCCACAGTCCTGGACTGTATTGTACATCGTATTTAAAAAAGTGATTTTGCTGTTATAATGTGTATTGACAAAAACATTTAATTATGCAATCCATGGTAGATTTCATATTGTTTTCATATCATATGACTAAAATACTAGTTTGTTTTCTAATCTATAAGAGCAATAAACCAGGATATCAAGCAAGTCGTTCACAAGATTATTTTCTGGGAGTTTTTGGGAGATTCTGCCTGTTTTATTGCGAGGATGTGGACTGATGGTTTCCACGGAGAGAGTGTCAGGGTTCCAGACCTCGGTGTGTTTCAGGACGGCTGCATGTGACCTCTTGCTGCACCTTCAGATAAACCCCACGGCCTCATCCTGTCCCTCCTGCACCAGAGATCAATCCAGTTCCACCATCATGACTGAGATCCCGACCCAAACAGTTCAGGAACTTGGAGACCATGGAAGCTCTAGAGGAAGAACTGCTCTTGAAGGCATCAGATATAAAAGCTCGATTTAAGCAGTGAATCTGCTGGTCCTTTTACCATCTGCCACACAAGCTGTAACTGCCATGACTGACTTCACTTCGACTGACGCCGAAGGAGCCAGGGCACTTCAATGAGTTTACCTTCTTCACGTTTATTCAACACTTCCTCCCTTTTCAATTTTCTCTTAATTTTTTTTCTTTCCTCCCGTATGGCTGCAGGTAAAGGCGAAAAGGGAAGGGAAGATAAGGTAAACTGGCTTTTGTAAATGAGATACTGGAATAAGCACCATTTCCTCCCAGGAAGTGGAGAGCAGTGAGGGGTGTGGACAGGTTAATAGGCAGATTCTCATCATGTGGCTTCTATTTTGAATCAATTTCCACAGCTCAAGGGACTGAACATGCTTTAAAGACAAGCAGGAATCAAAAGACCCTTATTCCTCAGTTTTGTCGATTCTGAATGACCGTCAGACAACAACTTATGGTGTATGTTCCATTCGATAATTAAATCTGTAAAACTTGCACACTAAAGACTGTTTCCTTCCACTGGGCACCAGTAGACATGGCATTGATGAAATTCTCCATTCCCCTCCAATTAATGTCATTTAGCCCACCATCTATTGCAGTTTTGAATAGGTGTCTGCATTAACCTAAATCAATTTGACTCCCTTCCCGTCAGAATTCAACGGAGAGATTAATTATAATTGTGTATACTTCAGAAAGCAGAAATGTGTTCTTGCGTTGTCTGTAATCGAGCCTGGTATTGAGTATTCTCAAAGAGCAACTCCACAGAGGTCAAGAAAAGCCTGTAGCGGTCCATCAGGGGTAAATAATTCCTTGGGCAGCCTCCCATTTCAAAGCTTAATTACCCAAGCTTTCGCAGTTTACTTTGCCTGATTAAGAACAGTCAGTAAGACTAATTGGTAGAATGACTGTCAAATTTATTTTCGATAGCATTGCAGTACATTGCATCACAGAGTTATGAAGCATTTTCTTCAGCACATAAATGACAGGATAAAATGTCCATAAATTCTGAACTCATACCACTTGAAATTTCACAGATTTGTGCAAATTATTTTGTGGCTCATTAAGCAGTTAAAAACGAGAATCCATGTTATATTCTGAATGTAGTAACGGCCAGAGGGCGTTTTTAAACGCGACACACTGTGGAATGATACTGTAAAGCTGTAAATGTAAAAACACTCAGGAGTGAACATTTTTGATTTTTTGCATCCTGACAATGTCACATCAATGTAGTATTAGTGTTGCCAATTGGCAATCACTATGTCATTATCACTTCTTAATTATTATAGGTCATGTACTGGTCTTGGTTCTTCAATAAATTCATTGTATGATCTAGGATCAGGCGAACTTGAGCGGGAACAGCTCGAGAGCCCTCATGCGGTAAAGGGTGAGGTTACTGAAGGCCTTCTGACGAAGCGCCAGTGTGTGAAGCAGGCAAAATTATTCCTCTTTTGTCACTGAAGGCAGTGAAATGTAGAAATGTGTTCACTTCTAATATGAATGGACCTGAATCTATCAAAATTAACTCCTGGAAATTTCAAGGCCTTTTTATCATTAGAAAGTCGTGGCATGGCCAGGCTAATGCAAATTCATATATAAAAAAAAGTTTTATTCTTGGCTGGCTGTTTTAAAAGCAAGATTTACTGTCAGTATGGTGACTGCTGTCCAACATTTGGGAATGTGAAATTAATGTGGAATTAACCGAGCTGCTGGCATGGTAAACGCAGCTGTTTTCAAGCTGTTGTAAATAACTCTTCAACAGGGCTCACAGAAAATTATGCAGGTTACTGCTCCCCATTCTAACCAATATTAAAAGGCAGTTTGTGAGGTTCAACACTTCTTTTGCTCTCTGAATAATTTTAACATCATAAATTTTATTTATTTGTTCATTTAACCCTAATTTAATCTGGGAATCCCGTTGAGATTGAAATCTCTTTTTCAAGGAGCCCTGGGGGTTGAGGTGGGGGAGGGAGGGGTAATTTGCACAGCCAGTTAGATCAGGGGATGATTAGGTGGCAGGTCGAAAGAGCCAGGTTGGGACTTTTAGCCATGAAATAAAGACTAATAAAAAAGAAAGAAATTATGCGGTTGTCTTCGTTTCGACTCCAGCTGGTCTATTATTTGTCCGTCTGAATAGTTGGTGACACTTCAGTCTAAACCAGTGCGGCCTTCCTGTCGCAGCCGTTTGAGCTGATTCAGCTGTCACTCCTGCTCTGCTCAGTTACTGTCGCCGGGGTGAGTCTGTGCGAGTCGGCGACACCACCGAGCTTAGACTGCGGTGTGTGCTGCGAGGGGTCTCTCTGTGCGAGCGGACAGCAGGACTTTACGGTCGGCTGCATCTCCTGCACTCAGCACTGTGCAACAGTTTAACATCATTATCGCCACCGTCCAATCATCTGCTGCGGCGGCGGAGAGCAAAACATTATCTTACATGCCGTAAATTTGACCGAGTACGAATCACAGGGTCACCGCATTCATTTATGCGCCTTGTGTTTATTGAGGATATTGAGATTTATTGCGTTCAATTACATTTTTATCTCACCTGTTTACTGCTTACATATTTTCACATTACTGCATGAAAACCCTTTATGGTAAATTAGCATAATGCCATATTTTCATTAACACAGTCTGATGATAGAAATCTTCGTTTCAACTCTTATCTAGAGATACATTATACATGTTACTGTGAGATGGAACAATGCCAATGATAATGTTATCTTTACCACTGCTACTACTACTGCTACTACTACTAATAATAAAAATAATAATAATAACCCAGATAGCAAGCACCTCCGCTCCGGATCTGCCCCAGCTCTGTGCCGACTCCAGCTGATCCGGCTCAGAGCCGGGGCAGATCTGGAGCGGGGGAGCTTGCTATCTGGGAATAATAAACACCAGACCTGCTGGGGCCAGTATGTTAATGAATTTCATGTCTATTATTACATGATCCAGTGTACTACTCTTTCTCCTGACACGCCATAGTCCATAGTACCCAGTGCAGCTGTTCTGCATGTTCTCCAGCACAGCGCGGCACGGCACGGCACAGCACAGGAACGGCCAGCTCTCCAGGGCACAGGCAGGTAAGTAAAGAGCAGAGAAGGCCGGTGGGTGAGTGGGGAGTGATCACAGTCACATACCCTGCTAGCTGCGGCAGAGCTGGAGTCTGTGAGTAAACAGATATAAATAACTTCTCCTGCCACAGTTTTCAAGTCAGTAAGTGGAAGGGCCCCATTGTACAGGTCAGCACTGTTCAGATGGAAGTCACCCCAACCCTAAGAGTCAGAACACGTACAGAAGCCAATCGGTTACGGGACTATGACCCCCACCTGCTTCACTGTCCGTCAGCTGGAGTAACGTCTTATCGTGGCAGTTTACAGTACTACGGCGCTGAATTGTGGAACCGTCTCCCTCTGAAACAGCGAAATAAGCTCAGGACATTTCAACATTGCCTTATCAGCAGCACTCATTAACCAACACCGTTCTAATTTCCTATGCTTGTTAAGTGATATTGTTGTTGTGTAGTGTACTTTCTGTACGATGATTATTAGCTGTTCTAGTTTTTAAGTGTTAGACCCAGGACTACCTGAAAAGCAGGTCAAAATGACCTGAGTGTATTTTCCTGGTGAAATAAATAAATGAAATGAAAGGGGGCCGGAGCACCAAATCACAGCCACACCCCTCCCACATCTCAGATCCTCCCCATCCTGTTTCCCTGCCACTCCTGCCACTCTGAGGGATGGGCGGGGAGGGTGGGCATGTGGTGCTGGGGGGGTGATCAGGGTCGTTGGAAATGTTGGAGGG